>CM069912.1:37530858-37576034 GCA_036172215.1 Camellia granthamiana
CACGGTGGATCAGTGCAGTATCAGATCAGAACTATGCATGTATTCTTAATAGAGAAGTATCTTAGTTGATAGGAAAACATCACATGAAGAAAGCCACACAGCATTGCTTTATTGGTTGTTTATAAGGTTTCTTTCACTACATAAACCCAGAGTTTCTTCTACAGACTGCGAAAAAGTGGTCATGAAATTTGTCAACAAAACATGCTCGACAAGCAACTTTCAATGGGGGCCACCTCATTTTTTAATAATAATAAAAAATAAAAAATAATTTTAAAAAAAACAACAATAGTAATCAATAATTCGTTACACTTTTCGAGACCACCTTTTCATTGTCTCTGAATTTTTCCTATAAATCCATGACATGTAAGTTTTAGAAATATGAGCAATAGAGATAAGTTTTGTGGTCTCATCAAATAAGGCACTCATGCTCTCTCTCTCTCTCTCTCTCTCTCTCTCTATATATATATATATAATATTAATTTTCAATCTTGGGTTTCAACTCTCTCTCTAAACATATATTATATTTTGCACCCAATACACCTTTGCAATCTTACGTATAAGCCTGGGATAACCACAATTGCCTTTGACAAGGCAGTTACATTAGCAAATCCATAGCAAGAATCACTATTAAGACAATGCCAGAAGAAGCATCCTATTGGGTTAAATCATACAAGTCAATCATAAAATCATTAAAATAGAAACTAGGTTATTAATATGTACATTTAAATTTAAATTTATGTCTTCATTTATTTTCCATGAACGATCAGGAAGTGAAAAAACTCATGTTGATCCAAACTAGTACAATTTTCAAGTCCTTGTCATCAGTTATTTTGTTACTTTGGATTAGTTGTTAAGGACAAACACTTTTATGGAGGATGTTAGGACTCTGTGTTGTCAAATTCCATGGATCAAACCCAAGGTTGTAATTTTTTAAATTCACATGTTGGGTCAAACTAGGATTACTTTGGATTTCTCTAAGAAGTTGATTTTCTTCCAAAACTAGGATTATTTTGGAGTCCTTTAAGAAGTTGGTTTTCTTTCCAAAAACAGGATTACTTTGGATTTTCTATAAGTAGTTGGTTTTCTCCCAAAACTAGACTACTCATTAATTTTTCCTCCAGATCTTCTTTGTGGTTCTTAAGGTTTATATCTGGGGATATTTTGTTAAGTTTTTCTTTGATGTTTTTTATTGAGTATTCAACTCATGGTTTAAAAGAGAGTACATCAAAGGTTTTGTTTTTTATACAAAAGAGAGAGTTGTTCTTCGGTGGATTCTGAAGAATTCGAGCCTGAAGCTTCGGTGGATTCTGGAGTGGCTCATCAGAAAGACAATTCCGTGGTGAAGATGGGGGTTGGAAGAGGCACATAGAGGTTGGTTCAATTAGGCGTTGTGGATTCGCTAGATAATTGAGAGTATACCTGTGTAATTCCTTTAAATCTTCTTAGTGGATTGTTCTTGTGGCTGTTGCCCGTGATTTTTTTTATCACAATTGGAGGTGTCCAATTGTGGTTTTTCCACGTAAAATCGTTGTGTCTCTTTGTCATGATTGTTTGATTGGGATTGTTATATTCTGCTTAAAATTGATACATAATCACAAATCAACATCTAGGAGGTTCCTAGATTTTTCAATTGGTATCAGAGCGGGTCGTTCTATTTTTTTTTTTTAAAAAAATTTCTTTTAGAACGCTCTATTTTTTTTAAAAAAAAAAAAAAAAAAAAAACTTTTAGAATGAGATCTTGTTTGATTTGTGATAATGGATTCAGTTCGTGAGGGAAATTCTATCATTGATAATGAATCCTCGGGGAGTGAAGATGAAGAACTTCAGCAAGCATATCAAAAGTTGTATAAGGAATCTCTTAATTTATTCAAATTGAATGACAAACTCACAAAGAAACTCAAAACATGTGAAAGTGAGAATGTCAAACTTAAGGAGGAGATTTCCGAGGCTAGGATCAATGCCATCAAGATAGCTGATGATCAACAAGTTCTTTGTGCAAAACTGTTGACGTGTGAGACAGAGAGGAATGAGCTACAGAAAACTCATGCCATGTATGAAGGAAAGATTGAATCTCTCGAGATGTCACAAGTTGCCTTGGAAGAACTAATGATCAAGAAAGAGGAAGAGCTCAAGTGTGCCATGGTTATCATTGGTCGTTGGAACAAAGGATCAAAGACTTTGGAGGATATCATTGGGTCTCAACAAATCTGTTTAGACAAGAGTGGCATTGGCTTTGGAGATAAGAGAGAGCAAAAACAGAGTGCTTCCACATCTCATGATACAAGAACTCAAGGAAAGGGAGGACAAAAGATTCAACAAGATGAAAGACTTCTCAAACTCCCTAGAATTGGTAAGGTAAAAGAAAAGAAGGTACACCCTATTTTTATTTGTCATCATTGTGGTATGCATGGTCATATTTGCCCTTATTGTTATAAGTTGCATGGGAGAGTGCCTCAAAAGGATAGAAATTCGACTTACATATCTAGGCGGAATACCAAGATTCATGAGGGTGTTCACAACACCACGACACTTACCAAGACCGCTAGACTTGATTTTGTTAAGACCAAAAAGATTTGGGTGAGAAAACTTGACTTGTGTTAATTTGTTTATTTGTTTTAGTTTTTGGGTTTCTGTGTGTTTTGTTTTTTTTTTTTTTTTTTGTTTAAGAAAAAAAATGTGTGCATGTTCGTTTTTTTGCTTTGGTTAAAGAAAAAAATTTAAAAAAAATAAAAAAATCCCAAAAAGATTTTCTTAGTATGGTTTTGCAAGCCTGAAATTTTTGAGATGTCCTTGGTGCATATTGGAATTGATAAAAATATCCATTACATGTTAATATGTGTGTACTTTCTGTGGTCATTACTCATTTTGGAATGTGTGTTTTTTGATAAGTATGTCTCATTCTGTACACACTCTTGGATTAGCAAATATCGCAGTCTTTCGCCTTAGTGATTATTTTTTTCTATGGACTTCTGGCATGGTATCTTTTGTTTTTCTAGAGGAATTGACCTATACTAGCATATCATGGGTGATGTTGAGTCTCTTAACCACCTTTCATCTTTTTGCATCTCCATGGCTTTCCCCCTCTGTTCTTTGTAGTCCAGCCATGAGGAAAAGGCTACCACAGAGTCACCAACCAAGCCATCCTTATTATCTCCATGCTTCTGTGGTTCGGTTTCTATACTCTTGAGCGTGTCAGCCGCCAATGAGTGTGCAAAAGAATAAGAAAAAGAAAAAGAAAAAGAAAAAGAAAAAGAAAAAAAATGTGCAAAAGAGAAAAAAAAGGGATTCATTGATTGAGGGGGAGCCTCCGCTTTTACTCACCAAATACCCCTTGATTCCTAGTGGTTTGACTTTCCTTAGTTATGCTTAGATTCTCTTGTCAGAGGTCCAGCTTTCATATCACTGCTAGGATTGAATCTAGTGTTTGTCAAACTCCAAGAGTCACACACACACACTTTTTTCATGGGATCTATGCTTTTCATATAATGCATCACTTTCTTTTATGAGGAATTTTCTAGAGGATGTGCACATTGTGTTTTCAAGTAATTGTGCTTCTTGGATAGTCTTATATGTTTCAAGGTACTAATATGAAATTTCTTACTTGCTTCACCATATTATTTTTTGTCGTTTTCTTCTTGTTTATTGTTTTTAGTATATGGGAGTTTGGTGCATATGTCTTAGGGGGAGTAATGTTGTCGGGTGCATGTGTTTTAGTTTTCAACTTTGCATGCTACATGTTCTTAAAATCTCCAAGATAATCTTGTCATATGTTTACTGCTTTTTCATATACTCTTGTGGGACTAACAGTTGTTTTGGAGATTGTGGCACTAATAGTTGTTTTGCAGATCATGACATTGACAAAGGAGTTTGTTTTTGTTTTTGTTGACTGTAATGGGTTGGGGTGATTAGGATTTCATTTGTTTTAGCATGGTTTTGTCCGGGATTTGACAAAGGGGGAGATTGTTAGGACTCTGTGTTGTCAAATTCCATGGATCAAACCCAAGGTTGTAATTTTTTAAATTCACATGTTGGGTCAAACTAGGATTACTTTGGATTTCTCTAAGAAGTTGATTTTCTTCCAAAACTAGGATTATTTTGGAGTCCTTTAAGAAGTTGGTTTTCTTCCAAAAACAGGATTACTTTGGATTTTCTATAAGTAGTTGGTTTTCTCCCAAAACTAGACTACTCATTAATTTTTCCTCCAGATCTTCTTTGTGGTTCTTAAGGTTTATATCTGGGGATATTTTGTTAAGTTTTCTTTGATGTTTTTATTGAGTATTCAACTCATGGTTTAAAAGAGAGTACATCAAAGGTTTTGTTTTTTATACAAAAGAGAGAGTTGTTCTTCGGCGGATTCTGAAGAATACGAGCCTGAAGCTTCGGTGGATTCTGGAGTGGCTCATCAGAAAGACAATTCCGTGGTGAAGATGGGGTTGGAAGAGGCACATAGAGGTTGGTTCAATTAGGCATTGTGGATTCGCTAGATAATTGAGAGTATACCTGTGTAATTCCTTTAAATCTTCTTAGTGGATTGTTCTTGTGGCTGTTGCCCGTGGTTTTTTTTATCACAATTGGAGGTGTCCAATTGTGGTTTTTCCACGTAAAATCGTTGTGTCTCTTTGTCATGATTGTTTGATTGGGATTGTTATATTCTGCTTAAAATTGATACATAATCACAAATCAACATCTAGGAGGTTCCTAGATTTTTCAGAGGAGGTGTGTCATGTTGGACACTCGTGTCAGCCACCGACACTCTACTGATACTCCTAAAAGCGTGTCCGATACTCTTTCATAATATTGGACACTTCGGCGATACTTCTTGAATCCTCTTAACACAACCTATGTGATTAATCTCTTCATAATAATAATGTTCTGCATTTTTTGGAAGGAAACTTGTGCACTCTAAATATGTTTTGAAACATTTATAAAATGAATACAACATATGTATTTCAATTTTCTACAATTGCTTTTGCATTCTTTAAAATGCAATTGTTACATGAATGATATAAAGCTTAAGTAATAGAATATATGACTTTTGAATTTTAATTAGTGCAATGTTACTTTTTTGTTTTATTACCTTTGAAAAAACTATCAATAAATTAGATATACAATAATTTTTTGACGTGCCTCTGGCGTATGGTGTTCTACATTTTTTTGAAAATAGCCTCGTTGGCATGCTCATGTTGTTTCACATGTCAATGTTAATTCCTACTTAGTCAGTAATACTAGGTGTAATGTCAACTAAAGGCAACATAAATTAACTCACAAGAATAGATTCTAACCTAGTAGTAACCTTCAAGAGGAAAAAAAAGGGGAAATATGTAGATAAGTATAACAGTAGTAGTCCTTAAGGCTCAGTTTGGTTACATAAAGAATACAAGAAAGTGAAAGAAAAAGAAAAAGAAAAAAATTAATTTTTTATGTGTTGGTTTAGATAGTCCTAGAAAGTACTGAAAAAGGCTTCTGATTTCACACAAAATATATAGGAAATTTTATTTTTTCCACAAAACTTGACAATACTGAATCTATTTTCCTCTTTACTCATGCTTCCCTCCACAACTCCTATTATGTAGTGATTTAACTTTTTCTATCATTTTCTCGCAAAATTTTCATCATATTCAAATGCATGCAAGAAAATAAATTTTCATTTATCTTTCCTTTTTTGCACTTCACTTTCTATCATTTGTTTCTTTCTAAACAAGTGGAGCTTAAGGCTCCTTGCAAATGCCCAAATTTTATGCTACCCTAGGGTTATTTTTTAGGGAAGGTGCCCAGTCATAGACATTATTGTACCATGGTTATAATTATATTATGAACATCTCATGTGGGGAACTATTTGGTATTAATTTGTAGTTGGAATTTCTAACTAAACAGAAATTAGACTATTACATAACGTGGATAGAAGAAATAGACATAAACTAGACAATGCACACACAGTTGCAAAAATAAAAATGACCAAACAACTATATAATCAAGAAGCAATACACCACACTTCTAATCCTAGGATTGTGTCTCAGAGCCCTACAAAGCTCTTTTCACAAAATTTGTAACCCTATGGTTTAGAGGAAGCTACATCTGCAGGTAGAGATGATATGTGGCAAATACGCTTTGCTTATCAAAGAATCTAACTAATGATAGTTCACAGAACTTATAACGATCAATGAGAGCCAGTAGAAAAAAAAGGCAACAACCTGGGCTATTCTGAATATTGAGATCGTAATCGTTCATGTTAGTCAAACATTGAGTAGCAAACCATAAATATCAAGTGCCTTCAATTCAAGATAAATAATTTTCTCTGTCAGTGTATATTAGTGCATCAAGTTAAATACACAAGTATTGCTGAAAAAAAGAATAGGTTTTAAGGCTAGTTGAACATGCTCTTTGGGTCCCAGGTCATGATACCAAAAAAATGTTTGATTTTATGCCTAAAATTTACATACGTCTATCTAGTTAGGCCCATGTCTTTGGTTTGACTATTGATCACTATGGCTGTGGACTGAACTGGTGAGTCAGCCTGGCCTATAAATACACATAATACAAATATCTACCTAAGCATATAGTTTACAAGCATAAGATAATATGATCAAATCCCAACCTTGCAAAGTAATTGCAAGAGAAACAGGATCCCAAACATGTGCATAATGTGGATTATTTGGGGAGAGAGGAATTGTAGGTCTTTCAATGGCGTAGAAATTCCATTGCATAGATTGAAACGTATATTTGAATTTTTTTATTTTTTTGGTTCGTTTGTTTGTATAGTTGGGAGCTGGGTTTTAAGTATTGGCTAATACGTACTAGGATTTTGGATTTTGGATACCAATATATGCCGATATTGATATGTATTCGATACCAGTATTTAAAATCATGATTGAGAGTTAGGTGTTATAAACCCTTCTCATGACAATCTTTGAATTTTGTAGAACTTTTTTTATACACTTGGAGGTGTACAGGCTTTTTTTTTCTTCTCTTTATTCCTTTTGTATACACACTACAAGAATTAACACTTTTGCCGACCAAAAAATTGGTCGCTAAAAGTCCATTTTTGGTCGGCAAAAGTTATCCACGACCAAATTTTTTGGTCTCTACTTTAGTCGCCAATTGAGGGTCGGCAAAAGTAATTCGCGACCAAAATTTTGGTTGGTCGGGAAAAGTTGGATTTGCCGACTAAATTTTTGGTCGCTAAATATATCATTACCGCGACTAATTAATTTAGTCGCTAAAACACTTTGGTCGCGAAAAGTAATATTTTCCCGACCAAATATGTTTGTTGCCAAAAGCAAAAAATCGGCGACCAACTGTTTTCGTCGCCAAAAGTTGAGGAATCGCCAACTAATAATTTAGTCGCCAAAAGGTAAGGAATTGCCGACCAATGATTTTAGTCGCAAAAGTGTAGAACTTGGCGACCAATTATTTAGTCGCCAAATGACATTAAACAATCAACGACTAATTAGTTAGTTGCCAAATCTCTCTTTTTTTTTTTTTTTTTTTTTTTTTTTTTTTTTAACAATCAATTTTTGTTTATAAACATTCAATCCAATATTGAACAAAATTCATTCAACCCAACCCAAATATAACATTAAAATTCATCATATTTTCCTCCTCAATCCCAAACTTTACAATCATTCCATTCAAAACATTAATTGAGACAAGTTTTAAACATCCATCCATTGAAAACCAATAAGTAATTGAACAAAAATTAAAAGGAAAATCAAAGAAAGAATCCAAAAAAAATTCTAAAACAGGAAGGAATATATATGGTTTTGAAGCATTAGCCTTGTGCTTGATCGTTCTTTTCACCAAGCATGTTCTTTTCACCAAGCATCAGCCTTGTACTTGATCGTCCTAAAGAACCACCAAGCATGTTCTTTTCATTCTCAAATTCATCCTTGAATGCATTCCATAAAGTCATCCACTGAATAACCTCCTTGTGACAGATAATGAGAGCAGTGAAGTGCTGTAAAATAAAATGAAGTAAGATGATTATAATGAGGTGCAGACTTTCTGTTTGAAAACCAATGAGCTGAAAGGGCTCAAAATGGGAAGAAAATATAAACACAACAACATTAGACAACTTGCCTTTCTCTTCTCATAGAATTCAAGTCTTATGTGGAAGAATTCTTCAAGAACTACAAATCAAAAGAATTAAATTGTAAATAACCTGAAAATTTGATACATGATTAGAGGTTAATCTGAACTGGTGTATAGTACAATCATACTCTGTTCAGGGGTTTCGTATTTCTTAATTACGCCTTTTGGGTCGAACAGATGCATGTTGCTTGTGCTGATAGTTGTGGTGAGTTTAAATTTCTTTAGCAAGCCCTCTTGCTTTGCCATGATCAAGTTCTCCTCGGACAACATAACTTCAAAGTGTATGGTGGTGTCATCGTTGTGCTCTCTGTAATCCTGCAACCATTAAAATCTATCGTGAGACTCCAAACACCTCAGAGAGAGAGAGAGGTAAGCCATAGAGCTGATTGCTTCCACAATGACTGTGAATAGTATAAAGAATTTTAGTTAGCTTAAATACAGAGAGAGAGAGAGAGAGAGAGAGAGAGAGAGAGAGAGAGAGAGAGAGAGGTAAGCCATACTAGAAGATTCAGCCCCTCTGCTAGTAATCTAACTGCAACCCCTCTGCTAGTATCAGCACACATTCCATAATCCCATAAAAGCTCATGATTATTACCAGGGTTGAGCCATACGAGCTGCAAGAAACTTGACATGGATAAGTTTTTAAAATGAATACATTCCACAAATTAATTGAATAAGGATCCCTTAATACGTGTATTACCTCTCCATCGATGGTAATATTGGGAGCCTTGGTGGACGGGGCTTGATCCATCGAGGACCTAATCTGTCCATTAATACCAAAGTAAATTGTGATTTTTTATGCTTTCTTATGATGATCCTGCATACAGATAAACAAAAGGCATGTAAAACAGAAACTAAAATTTAATCAAAATTTCGAAAGTTGAGTATCAAAATTTCAAAAGGAAAGCCATTCAAACCCCAATGCTCTTAATCACTGAAATCAAACTGCAATACATAAACATGCCACAAGTCTGCTGTCCATTAGTTCAGAATATTTAAGTTGGTTTGATTTCAAGCTTCAGACCATAATTAATCAACATCCTATTTCAATGAACTCATACTCCAAGTAAAGGGCCAACAGAGAAATTAACCGTTTTTTTAACAAGATCAAACCAACTACAGAATGACAAGTGCATAAACTATTTTTGATAAGTTCATTTCCAAACCATACAATTTGTAAAACAATTCATAACAATCTTCAAACAAAAAAAATTAAACTCTTTTATACTTTAGGAATTTACGCCAAAATAGTCAAAATCCCAAATTTGAATCCAAACCAAAAAATTGATAATCCAATTCATAGATATACCTAATATAGCCATATAAAAAAAAAATCAACTAAATTTCATAACTTTGAAGGCACTTCAATTCAGATCAAAAGTTACAGACCCAATTCCAAATCCAAATTAAGACGAAATCAAAACCCAGTTAACCGAATTACCCAATATCACCAAAAAAACCCAACTAACAAGCTAAAAACCAGCAAGATCGCAACTAATTCAACAGTCCCAAAAAAAAAAAAAACCCTAAAATCAAATTATTCCATTTCAATTAGCCATCATCCACATCACTAAAAAAAACACACAACTGAACTCAAACTTATTGAGATTCAAACCGAACAGAGGATTGAACCACGGCCCAGATCGCGAGAAACGCATATTCAAAATCAAAATCATACCGCAAAATCATGACAAACCTCTTCAAAATCATCAATCAGGACTCAAATCCCTCTCTCCGTACGGATGATCACCGCATTATATATATATATAGAGACAGAGAGAGACCGAGGGCAAAGGCTAGAGAGGGAGAGAGCGAGAAACAGAGAGAGAGAGACAGACAGACAGACCGAGAGTGAGAGAGAACCTGTGAGGATGCGGCGGCGGCGGTGGCGGTGGCAGTGGTGGTGGCGTTGGCAGTGGTGTGTGACGCTGGTCAGTGATGAGGTGAGATTGGGTGAGGATCCCCCAGAAATGAGGAGTCCATTAGACAGAGGGTGATGGCGATGGCGATGTACGACGGACGTAAGCAATGGTGGTAATGGACTTCGGTGAGCTAGAGAGAGTGGGCATCGATTGAGAGAGAGAACACAGAGAGAGGGAGAGGGCGGATGAACATACTACACAGAGAGCGAGTTGGAGACAGAGAGGAGATCAGGGCCTTTTTTGGTCGCTAATTTTTTTTTTTTTTTTTTTTTTTTTTTTTTCTGTTTTCCAGGTACAAAACGATGTCGTTTTTTGATTGGCGACCAAATTTTTTTTGTTGCCAAAAAATTTCATTTCCCCCATCCATGTTTCAAATTTCCCTCCCAAACTTTTGGCTACCAAAACACCATATTAGTCACAGAAAAGGTACCTTCGCCAACAAACTTTTTTAGTCGCCAAATCTCAATCAACGGCGACTAAAATATTAGTCGCTAAAAGTACTAATTAGGCGACTAATTTTTTTTGGTCGCCAAAATGTAACCTTTCGCGACCAAATTTGTAGTTAGTCGCCAAAAGCATACCAATTTCTGCGACTAACTCATTTTTGGTCGCCAAAATGTGACATTCTGCGACCAACTCATATTTGGTCGCCAAAAATATTGATCATTCGTGACTAATTAATATTTGGTCGCCAAATGTCATTTTTTTGCGATCAAAATTTTTTTGGTCGGCAAAAGTGGTCGGCAAATGTGTAAATTCTTGTAGTGACAGCTGGCATTCTTTTTATGCCATCTTCAACCAATCATTGTAATTGCTTGTAAAAAAAAAAAAAAAAATGAGTGGAACAGAATAATGTGTATGAACAGTCTTCTGTCAACAAATAATTAATGAGAAAATTGAATCTAGGACAGTCATTTAACATTCTATATCTTAATTAACTGACGACAGATCAAGATGCTTATGTTAGATGGAAAATTTAATAAAACAGATGCAGCACATGCTTGGACCTAAAACAACCCTATTCACTTTAAAAACCAGGTCCACACTATGTCCACCACTCGTTAACATCTACTAAGTGCCCAACAATCATTGTCCATTTTCTTCTTGTTATTTATAGATCAATGTTACACAACTAACCATTTAACAATCATCCTTAAATCAGAGAATTTTTCTCTGAGCATGCACATTCCAAGGGTTGTGTTTAACAAACGCCAAGCAATGATGAATCGAGGATAATATTAGTAATCATAATAAGATAAATAAATAAATATTAGTTTCTTTTTCACAAATATAAGCAGTGAAAACAAAATTCACAGATGTTAAACCTTGGCAAGTGAAGGAAAGACCAGAATAAGCAAAGACATAAACATGTATGAAAGCAATAAATAACAATAATAATAATAACACTAATTCCAAGGAAAGTTTGTGGATAAAATTTCTGCTGCTCTGCACATATATATACATATATATTTGTGAAAAAAGTACATCCAGATAGAAAAAATTTGAAGCATGAGGGAAATTACATTTCTAGGGACACCCAACAAGTTATTGTTATTTGAAACTTCAATTTGTTAAGTTCATTTTTAAATTGGATACACAACTTCAAATGTTCTCGTTCAAAAAAGCATCATATACACAGTAGACAATGCATACTACATATACATTCCTACATGCACATATGCACATACATATAAAAAATCAAAATTTTTTTTTTTTTTGGGGCAAGTAAAATCAAATTAACTTGTTATTTAGAAATCTCAAGTAAATGAATAGCTGGACCGTCTGAAATTTGCTTTCATGCAACAAACAGAGATGGTATTCAACCTAACAATAATCTAGAATAAGTTTCGAATTTTCAAAATCAAACATTTTGGTATTTCTTAAAAAGTGGTTGTTCTCATAAAATTTTGTTAAAAAGTCTTTGAAAACAATTTGTTAACTTCATTTTTGAACGGCACAATAAAACTGCACACAATTCTAGAAATACAACTCTTTCAAATGTTCTCATTGCATTCAAAAAAGCATCAAAAAGCATCATATACAGTCAGTGTCGGAGTGACGTGCCTCTCCTCAATCTTAAAAACTCACCCTTAATTGAAAAAATATTTTCGTATTTTACACCTTTGAAGTTTCAAGTGCCCCCATAAATCTGTTTTCCTCCTCTTTTCTTTACTTTTTCTTTTCAACAAAATCTCCATAATTTGTCACTTTAAATGTTTAATTTTGCTAAAAGTTTCTCTTATAAATTTTATATTATATCTCTCTTCCCTCTCATTTCTTTCTATGACCCTCTCTATCTCTATTTTTGTTTGTGTTTGCTTCTTAATGTAATTTCGCTCTCATCTTTTATGGAGCCGTGTGATCGTATTTTAAATTATGATGATCATCATATTCAGAACTAAACAAAAAATAGAATTAATAATAAAAAATAACAAAAATCCCTTAAAAATAAAAATGATTCGTTAACTCGAGCATAACCCTAATATATAACTTTGGAATCACATTAATCTTTAGTCGTCCTACCCCCCAATGAAATCGGGTTCAATTGGATTGTGATAAATCGTGCAATTGCTTCAACTCAATGGTACCCCTCCTGAGCCAAAATCTTGGCTCCGCCACTATATACTGTTAGAAAAATTAAACAGGATTTACTATTAGAATAAAAATACCAAACTAATAATAACCAAAAACAACAAATAAATATTATTATTAGAGAGAGTATAGAGAAACCTAAATGGTGGTCGAGGCACGCAGATTGTGCACTACTTAGCAACGATACACCCTCTTCTGCACCGAGTTGAATGGTGTTCCTCCCCTAAGATACAACGACCTTCGAAATCACTTGTGTGCAGCAAAGTAAATTCACGAACCTTAAATTGCCCAACACTCACTTGTAAACTCAATAAAGTAAACTCACAAAGAAAATAACAGAGCAGAAGAAGAGGAGAAAAAAGAATTCTTCTTTTGTCTGTTTAGAAAACAACGTTGAAGTTTTATTATATACACAATTAAATAACCATAATTTAGATATTTAGGAAATATTGTGGGATAATCTTAAAGACTAGGAAACTTATATAACATTAGAAACTTATTCCTAAAAAGATGCAAATATCAAATAAAATAAAATTTTAAAAGTATAAAATAACAATCCCTTACATAATTTAAAATTGAAAAGAGTGTTTTTACTGCACAGTGGGTGTAGGTGTCTTCTAGACTTGAACCTCCACTTAGTGTTAATAAGTTTCAGTTTGAAGAATTCATAGTAAACAAAGTTTTGAACTAAGTCTTTGTGATCAAACATAGGCTTACCACACGCACAGTACGGGCAATTATCATGGTTTTGGAACAGTTTTGTGCGTTAAACGGTCATGCACACATATCTTATTTCTACAAGTGTCTTTAGGGAGTAACCCAATTTCCCACAACAGCGACCCCATTACCACACTTATATAGGTGTATCCTCCAAGGGTGATTTGTGACCAACACCGTGTAAAAACCCTACCTTGGATACATTTAGAGCTAAGCTCTTCCTAAAACCCTGTCACAATAGTGAGCACTATCACCATAGGAATAGGACCAGGGAATTTCCCTCTAATATTTTAGTGCTCTTCCAAGTCAGCCATCAACTTCATTATTACCTATTGAACCTTATTCATGGGATCTCCAATGGTTAGGTATCCATTGCGATGACTAATATATGGGTTTCAGTCCCATTCCCCTCGATGATTCAATGACTGGCCTGCGCGCTAATCCTTTAGTAAAAGGGTCTACTATATTCTTTTCAGACCTCACAAAATAAAGTACTACAACACCTTGAGATAATAACTGTTTAATAAAATTATGTCTTATTCTAATATGTCTCTTTTTCTCATTTAAATTTGCATTTTTTTGCTTTAGCAATTGTAGCTTGATTATCGCAATGAATAGAGGCAGGGAGTATAAGACTATCAGACAATGGTAAATCAGATAATAAATTCCTTAGCCATTCGGCCTCGGTACTGTGAGAATATTGGGAGAATATTGTTTCTCCTTTCCTTTTAGGTTTAGGAATTAGAGTTGGCTTAGGAATTAGAGTTCTATAAGTGAAGTATTCTTGTAGGCTTAGGAATTAGAGTTCTATATATAAGTGAGAATATGTGAGAATATTGGGAGAATATTGTTTCTCCTTTCCTTTTAGGTTTAGGAATTAGAGTTGGCTTAGGAATTAGAGTTCTATAAGCGATGTATTCCTGTAGGCTTAGGAATTAGAGTTATATATATAAGTGATGTATGATGTATTATTAATTCAGTTGAATATACAGTTTCATTCAGAAAACTTACATGGTATCAGAGCCCTAAAAACCCTAGAAACTATTCACCACTCTACATCGTGAGTAGTGGTCGTATCCCTTGATCACGATTGATGGCTTGTCTGGTTCGAAGGCGCCTCTTTCTCTCAATCGACTGGTTTGTATAGGTCAATCGATCAATCGACTAGTCTGTCCAGGTCAATCGACTGCTGGAAACCACTTCTTCTCTCTCCTCCTTGTCTCGGCGTTGTGGTTTTCTGGTTCGTTGGTTCATCTCCTCCGATTCGCGACTCGCAATCTCTTGCGAGGAGTCTGCTCTGGTTCGCTGTCTCTCTCTGTCTCGTTGGTTCTCCTTAGGGCTTCGACATCGTGGCAATCGAGCTCTCTAGTTATCTCCCTCTCTCTGTGTCTCCCGTATTGTTATTGGTATCTGAGTTCACCAATATTTGACCTAGCTGTGCTAACTTTGGGATTATTACAATTTGACCCCTCTAATTAATTTTTTTTATTTATACTTGGACATCATAAACTTTGCTTTATTACAATGTCGGATACTAAAATCCAAGCCATCAAATGCAAACTCACTGGTGGCAATTATGCCTATTGGGCCAGTGTTCTGAAGAATTTTCTTCTTGGTCAGAAAAAATAGAGCTATGTTTTCGGTTCTGTTCCTCGTCCATCGGACCCGAAGGCAGAAGGGTATCTGACTTCCTGTGACACTTGAAATTGTGATAATGTCCAAGTTCTGACCTGGCTTCATAATTCTGTGGATGACCATATTAGAATGATGTTTTCCAAGTACAGTACTACCATGGAGGTATGGGATTATTTACTAGGTGTTTATCAACAGCCCAACTTTGCCAAGCGGTATGAGTTGGAAATAGCTATTCAGAGTGCACGTCAGCGGGATCAAACTATTCAGGACTTCTATATTGAGATGACAGATCTTTGGGATCAGTTGGCTCTTATGGAACCACCTAGTCTCAAGATACTTGATGCTTATATTGAGTTTCGGGAGCAGGGTCTTTTAGTGCAATTCTTAACGGCTCTCTTCCCTCAGTATGAGGCTATCCGAGGTGGCATCCTTCACCGATCTTCTCTTCTCTCTATAGATGCTATTGTTCATGAACTCATCTCCAAGAAAACCCATCTTAAGATGGCTAGTTAGACTCTGCCTCCTTCAAGCCTCCCTTGTTATCGACGTTACCTCCTCATCAGCTTCAAGCTATTGCAAAACCCAAGAAAGGGCCATTAGGGCCAGATGAGTGTGCTTTTTGCCATCAGAGAGGTCATTGGAAGAACAACTGTCCCAAGAAGGGACGTCAACATGCTCCATCTTCTCAGACACAGTTCCGCGATCCTACTCCGGGTACTTTTTAACCTCCTGTCGCCTATACTACATCTGTTCCAGCTCCCGATCCTAACTTGGCTTCCTTGATTGCTCAGATTACACTACTTCAGCATATCCTGTCCACCTCTCAGCCATCTCCATCTGCCTCTGCTCTTACTTCTCTTCATTCAAGTTTGCTTGGGTCCTCTTCAAGTATCCCTTCTTCTGTTTGGCTTTTTGATTCCGGTACCTCTCATCGTATAACTCCTCACTTTTCCTTACTTCAAAACTGTATTTACCCAACCTGTTCCTATTACTATTAATACTGCTAATGGGTCTGGTATATCCGTTCTGTCTATTGGGCCTGTCTTACCCTCTGCCATGTCTGTTGTTACTATTCCCTCTGTTCTTTATGTCCCTCAGCTATCTGTTAGTTTATTATCTATCAGTCAATTTGATGCTTCTGGTTTTGATGTTATTTTTTCTTCTTCTTCTTCTATCTATTGTGTGTAGGATCGGGTGTCCAAGAAGCAAATTGGGACCGGCCGTAGAGTTAAAGACCTCTATGTAGTAGAAAGCTTGCATCTCCCTTTATCCATCTCTCCAACTACACTTTCCTTATTTCAGTTAGATTATCAGTCGAGTCAATTTTACTTATGGCATTCTTGTCTCGGTCATTTTTCTATTGATCACTTACGGTCTTTAGTTCAGTCAGGGTTATTGAGTAAAGTTTCTCCTAGTCAAATTGATGAATGTCGGGGTTGTAAACTTGCCAAAATATCAGCTTTACCATTTAATAATAATACATCATACATCACTTATATATAAAACTCTAATTCCTAAGCCTACAAGAATACATCACTTATAGAACTCTAATTCCTAAGCCAACTCTAATTCCTAAGCCAACTCTAATTCCTAAACCTCAAAGGAAAGGAGAAACAATATTCTCACATATTCTCACAGGTACAAGTCAAATCTACGGCAATGAGTTCTGCTTCCATTGTAGATCTAGATATAATAGTTTGTTTAGAAGATTTCCAAGCTATTGCACCACCACCTAAAGTAAACACATAACCACTAGTTGCTTTAGTTTCATCAAATTCAATTATCCAATTAGCATCACTAAATCCTTCTAGCACAGCAAGAAACCCACAAACATGAATTCCATAATCTATTGTACCTTTAAGGTATTTAAAAATTCTTTCAATTGCATTCCAATGTTTTAAACTACAAGGGTAAATTACACTTTGTACCCCTGCACTTTACATCAAATCCTACTTTGGCCCCTACACATAAAATTGTGACACTTAACTCCCTGCACTTTTGGTCAAGTGTCACTTTGGCCCTTCTGTTAGCCTCATTGTTAACAGAGGTTAGTCACATGAAAAACATGTGAGGATAAATAACACTTTGTGTAACGCCCTCAAATTTAAGCCCATATATATATATCATTGACATGCAATATTTAAAGAAAACAATTCATCAGAGTATTACTAAATAAAAGTATTACATGTAACATCAAATTAAATGCCCTACGGGCTTACATCTTTCCAAGCCAACACTTGGACACAAAAATATGAGTTCTAAATCAAATACAAGTAAAGCCCTAGGCTTGGATGTTTACATGTACTATCAAATAAAAACAACTAACTAAAGATAGTCTTTAGAAATCCATAAGCTAAATCCTTGGAGGTTGCTTATCACCTGAACCTGAAAATGATGTTCCCATATAGGGTGAGCCACAGCCCAGTAGAAATATACTAAACCAAATATAAGCATTGAATAAAGCAATAGCATTTAATAGATGGTTAGACAGGATAATCACTATATCATTATCTATGACATGTTTCACTTTTCATTTTTACCAATATGGCACAGAACCTGGCCAAACTTTCAACAGTGAAAAATATAGCATATTCACATTACTTCCAATATCAACAACACAAATGAGACTCAGGCTCATATCAAAACACTTCATACTTCCAGATTGATACACATTTTAGTGCTGTATCAATAAAACACTTCAATATAAATAAGCACACTTAAAAGTGATGCTAATGGAGTCCATCCCCTATCTCCTCCCAAACAAAATCCGGTTTAGAGGTCCATCCCCTATCTTCCCCTAAACCGTGGAGTACATCCCCTATCTCCTCCCACACAATTTAATGTATGTAAACACATAACATATACAACACACAATCAATACACATAATGTCTGTATTAATTTAACAATCAAGATTAATGACTTAACCAATGATTAGTTTCAGTTATCCCTAATCCACATGCAATGTCTACAACAATCACGACTATCCTCCACCGATAGCCCAAAACGGTTATTTCTAGACTTGGAAATAAATAATTCAACAATTAAATAGACGATTGATTTAAATTAACCAACTACCCCATTTAATCAATAAATTCTTCAATCTCATGAATTTAACTAATTTCCTCAATGTTCCTCAAATTAAATATCCAATTCAATTTATTTATACAACTAGGGTTTTTCCCAAAATTTTCAAAATACCCCCAACATATTAAAGTGCCAGAACTTAGAACAAAACGTATACATTGGAGTAGGAAATCCCTACCTCGAAGAAATAACCCAAAAAGAGAAGATGAAGATGATGACCTAAACTCAAAGTACTCCAACTCCAAGATTGTTCAGATTAAACTGAAGCCCTCGACCCACACTACCTTTTTAATAAAGCAACTAGGGTAGAAACACACTCTAAATAGATCAAACCTAAGAGAAAAGGTGAGTTGAGAGAGAGAGAACTCGGAACTAGGGTTTAGAATCAAAAAGAGGATGAAAAACTGATTAAATTCCCGCTGCTGTCTATTTAAACTGGACAGGCTCGCTCGAGCGACCAGACACAAGAAAGACTCGCTCGAGCGAAGAAAAGCTCGCTCGAGCCAAGAATGCAATGCTTCAGGTCTGCAACCCAGAAGCATGCTCGAGCGAAGAAAAGCTCGCTCGAGCGAAGAACTTGAAAACATACACCTCGCTCGCTCGAGCGAAGGAAAGCTCGCTCGAGCGAAGAAACACTGCTCTCAGGTCTATACTAGACGCAATCGCTCGCTCGAGCGAAGAAACCCTGGCTCGAGCTACCAGATACAAACACAACCCTCGCTCGAGCGACCAAAGCCTCGCTCGAGCGACCAGCCCAAAAACTGAATAGCAACACTTGGTTTCTGAACCTAACCAACTTGAAACAAACCTGCCCAACACATCCTATAACTTAAGAATAAGGAATTAAAGGACCATAACAACAATTATACAATGACAGAATCTACGGAACCTAAGTCCAAATTCAATAATCAAATGGGAAAAAACCGGGGTCGCTATACTTTGCACCCTTGCACTTTACACAAAATCCCACTTTAGTCCCTACACATCAAAATTGTGACACTTAACTCCCTAAAGGATAACTTCTGTTAGCCTCACTATTAACAGAAGGGCCAATGTGACACTTGACCAAAAGTGCAAGGGGTTAACTGTCACAACTTGATGTGTAGGGACTAAAGTGAGATTTTGTGTAAAGTGTAGGGGTGCAAAGTGTAATTGACCTAAACTACAATTAATAGTGTAACGACTCAGTTTACAAACAACAAAAGAAATATCAAGTCTTGTGCAATTAGAAAGATACATCAAAGATCCTATTATTTGAGCATATTTAGGATCAAAGTGTAATTCACCCATATTTTTCTTTAAGCAAATATTAGGATCGAATGGAGTAGATACAACTTTCGCATCACAATAATTAAATTTCTTTAGCAATTGGTCAACACAATGTTCATGTGACAAAACAATTCCTTTATCACTTTTAATTATTTTAATACCCAATATAATATTAGCTGGGCCTAAGCGTTCATATCAAAATCGCTAGATAAGAAATTCTTAGTATCATTAATAATAACCAGATTACTACCAACATAAGAATATCATCAACATATAAACAAAGAATAACACAAGCACCATCAAATTTTTTGATAAACACACATTTATCAGAATCATTGATATTAAACCCAGTAGAAAGAATTACTTTATCAAACTTTTCATGCCATTGTTTTGGAGCTTATTTTAATCCATAAAGAGATTTTACAAGTTTACATACCTTTCTTTCCTGTCCAGGAGCTACAAAACCTTTGGGTTGATCCATATAAATTTCTTCATTTAATTCTCCATTTAAAAATGTCGTTTTGACATCCATTTGGTGTATATCTAATTTATAAATTGAGGCAATAGTTATTAAGACCCTTATAGTGGTTATACGAGTTACTAGAGAATATGTGTCAAAGAATTATATTCCTTCTTTTTGTTTAAACCCCTTAGCTACAAGCCTAGCTTTAAATTTTTCTATAGTTCCATCCGTTCTTAATTTTTTCCTGAATATCATTTATAGCCTATTGTATTACAGCCTGGTGGAAGATCAGTTAAGTACCAAGTATTATTAGTCATAATAGAATCCATTTCACTATTTATAGCATCTTTCCAAAAAGTAGCATCTACCGATGTCATAGCTTCATTATATGTTCTAGGATCATTTTCAACTAAATAAGTAAGAAAGCCATTATCAATATTCTTTTCTATTCTTCCTCTTTTACTTCTTCTTAGTCTAGTTCCTACTTGATTTTCTATACTACTATTAGACATAGAATTTTCACCAATTGATTTAGATAACTTATCTTTCATAGGAAATATATTTTCAAAAAATACAGCTTCTCTTGACTCCATTATAGTATTATTAGAAATTTCAGAATTTTTAGAATTAATTACTAAGAATCTATAACCAACACTATCTAAGGCATACCCAATAAATACACAATCAATAGTTTTTAGTCCTAATTTTCTTTTCTAAGTAATTGATATTAAAACTTTAGCCAAGCACCCCCACACTTTGAAATATTTTAAACTAGACTTTTGATTTATTCAAATTTCATAAGGTGTTTTTTCTAAATTTTTGTAAGGCACTTTATTTAATATATGGCAAGCAAAATATAAAGCTTCACCCCAAATATTATTAGGTAAATCGAAACTAGTTAACATAGCATTTATCATATCTAGCAATGTTCGATTTTTACATTCTGCTACTCCATTAGATTGTGGTGAATAAGGTGGAGACCGTTGGTGAATAATTCCATGTTGTTCACAGAACTCTTCCATTTCTATTGGTGCATACTCGCCTCCTCTATTAGAGCTTATGATTTTAATTTTCCTTTCTAATTGATTTTCTACACAAGCTTTATATATTTTAAATTTATCAAATAATTCACTTTTGTGACTTATTAAAAATACATAGTAATATTTAGAAAAATCATCAATAAATGTAATAGTTTTCTTTTTCCAACACGAGTTAACACATTGTTAAGGTCACATGTATCACTATGTGTAAGTTGTAACAAAGATGTATCTTTTTCAACGGATTTAAAATGTTTTTTAGTTTGTTTAGCTTGTGCACATACTTGACATCTTTCCTTTAAATTAATTACAGATTTTGGAATTAATTCTAAACTCGTCATTCTTTTAATAGTTTTCAAATTTACATGCCCAAGTCTACCATGCCAAGTATTAGAACATTCTAGATTAGCAATAAAAGAAGTAGAGAAAGAATAACATGCAATTTTATTTAAATCATAATCTATAACATTAAGGCTAAACAAACCATCACGAAGATAACCTTTGCCAATAAAGTTACCATTCTTAATTATTACAACTTTATTTGATTTAAAAACAACTTTAAAACCATGTTGAACTAACAAAGATGCACTAATTAAATTTTTCCTAATATCAAGAGCATGCAAAACTCCATCAAAGGTGATTATATTGCTAGATGTCAATTTCAACCTAACTTGTCCTTTCACCTAGTACCCTGGCCAAGCTCCCATTTCCCATGCTTATAGTTCTTGTGCCTGATTCCTGATAATAAAGTGAAAAAATATTTATGTCAGAGCACACATGAACATTAGCACCCGAGTCTATAAACCAATCATTTGAGTTAAAAGCAATATTTAACTCGGGATCACTAACAAAATACCTACTAGCAAGGTTAGAGGAGCTGGCCCCCACAATCACAACATTAGCTTGTGGTTTAGGGGTTACTGGAGGACCACGGGCTTTATGGCGTTAACCTTTCCGATGATAACAATCTCTAGCATTGTGATTAGTCTTCCCACATACCCAACAAGGCACTATTTTTCTCTGAATAATATTTTTGCCTTTTGATTTTGTTATTAAGATTGTTATTCCCATTCTTGTGTGCACCATTTTTCTTGAAATTAAAAGGTTTGGGTTTAAGATTTTCTATAAAATGTGTCTTGGCTCGAAAATCAGAATTTAAAAACTCAGCTTGTTTTTCACGATGCTTTTCCTCAATATTTAGGGATACTAGTAATTCATCAAAGGTATAATCATCATGCTTTTCTTTTAACATTCTACCAAATTCTGACCAAGATGGAGATAATTTTTTAATCAGTGAAACAACCAAAAAAATATCAGATAAATCCATTCCTTTTCTTTTCAAATCATACAAAATATTTTTAAATTCATGCACTTGTTCCATAACCGATTTACCATCAATCATATGAAAGTCTAAAAAAATTTCAGCATAGTAACGTTTCAGACCAGCATCTTCAGACCCATATGTAAAATCATGTACTTCCCATAATTCAATAGAAGTTTTTGTACTGCAAAAAATATTATAGATAGAAGGAGACAAAGATAATCTTTTTCATCAAAATCATCATCATCAGATTTTTTGGACGAAGTTGAATCCTTACCCGTCTCAACAATTTTTACAGCCTTAAAAGTTTCAATTTTTTTAGAATCCTTTCTTTTTCAGAAACCTTTTCTTTTCCTTTTGAAATAGTAGCTTTATGAATCACTGAATAAAGACCCAAAGTGGTTAACCAAACTTTCATCTATTGTTGCCAACTCTAAAATTTTGACCATTAAACTTCTTAGGCTTGTAGGAATTGGTTTCATCAAATCTCATATTTTTTTCCAAAATCAAATTATAATCAATGCACCAACTTCTAAAAAAAAATCCTAATTATCATTCCTAAAATTGTTAGAAAAATGAAATAGGATTTACTATTAGAATAAAAATACGAAACTAACAATAAACCAAAGACAACAAATAAATATTATTATTAGAGAGAAAGTTTAGAGAAGCCTGAATGGTGGTCGAGGCACGCAGATTGCGCTCTCTTTAGGAACGATACACCCTCTTCTGCAACGAGTTGAATGGTGTTCCTCTCCCAAGATACAAAGCCAAGATAGTTAGGTTTGGGTGAATGCATTTAACAGAGGGACAACGTTGACACTTCTTAATATATTGAACTTTGAAACTTCTTAATATATTCAAAGTCAAGTTGCTTATGTGTTTATGGGATATTTATGTGTTTCTTTGATTTGGAAAACAAGAAGAATTAAGTGAATTGAATAGTATAGCATATTGCTCCGTGCACCAGTACATTTTTACACTGCCATAGCCCCATGAATAGAGCTTCAAGCCCATGACCCTTGCTTTGAAAGGCTGGCTCTTTGCCAACTGTTATTATACCCAGTGTGTTAGTATTACCCTTCAATTACTATGCATTTGTCTACACCATTAACATTTATTGTATACAGTTTTTATTTATTTATTTATTTATTATTATTATTATTATTTTTTTATGGTTAATTGATGGAATGCTTTCAATATATTTCAAGGAGGAATTTAAGGATGAGGAGATGGTTGATGTGAAGTCATTACACATCCGAAACTTTCTTTGAAGTTGAGTTTGTTGATTATAACTGTTAGGATACTCATATCCAGCAATTGTTTGAAGAAAAGAGATTATAACTGTTCAGGTATTTGTTAAAATAAAGGGAAATACTAGATTTAATGTTTTGGTCATTTGTATGTGTCTGGTCTAACTTATCTTTAACTCCTTGAATATTGATTGGTTGGCGATCTCCAATCACAGTGAGATTTGAAATTGCAGTTGAAGTGCTGCCTCTTTTGTTTTCAATGGCCAACTTTTGTTTTAAGCTTCTGCTATATTACATAAGGATTTTGAAGCTGTCTTCTTTGATTGAAATTCATTGATTACCTAGGGACCTGTCTTAAAAAGAGATGTAATCCTAGATTTAATAGTAAACCACCTGATTATCTTTTCGTCTATTGTTATTGGTCGGTTTCCAGACAAAAGAAATTTAGAAACTATGCCAATATACTGTAAGAATGTGATGGATCGCAACCCTCTAAATCTCCATTCTCAAATTTTCACAAAATCTTAAAAAAGGGTAAATTATAAATATGCACCTCATGTTTGTAAAATATTCTCACTCTCTCTATGGGAGCTTGCATTTTAAGATTAGTATCCAAAGTTTTGTAATGAGGTGCGGTGTTGCCTTTGAGTCAAACTTGGTTCTAGATCATGACACAATGCAATTATACAATTGGATTTGTTATTTTTATAACTGCATTTTAATCTTAATATTATTTACACTGTGCCTTTAGGCACGGGCATACGCTAGTATATATATATACATATATAATAAAGAATGCATCTAATTTCGTACCACTACCACTACCACTACCACAACAACTATAACCATTGACACATTAGTTTCAAAGTCGTAATCAAACATATGAATGAAAATATTTTCTAATCCGTAGAAACGAATGGAGTGTAATATGTAGAATATGATACATGCAGTGGATGTTGTCTAGAAAATTATCTTTTTGTTGGCTAATTTCAAAGAAAAAATGAATCTATTTTTGGGTGTTTTGTGTGTTAGTTATTTCAGTTGTAGATCCTAATACTTGCAGGCATTAAAGCAATTGCCTTAAGAATCAGTAATGATTCAGAGTACTAATTTTGGTGCTCTAATGGAACACTAATGACATGGCAAGAAGAAAACAAACAAACAAACAAACACAAACTAAAACATCACGTCATAGTGGGTGGAGCCCACTGCCAGCTCATTGGAGCTGGCTTTAGAGCTCAAGAATTAGAGCTTCAAAGCATTTTTCGTGTTGAATATGTGCGCTCCTATTTTGAGGCTAGCCTGAAGCTCCTTGAAGTGGACTACATTGATCTCTACTATGTCCATCAAATTGACACATCAGTCCCTATAGAGAAGACTGTAAGTGACTTGTTTCTTTTTTCCATTTATCAACACACCCTCAAGTCCTATTCTTTTGGCTCCCAACTTTAAGTTGGCTTTGCTTTTAGTGAAATTTTTTCAATTTTTAGTCAAAATTTTTGTACATTTTAGGTTTGTATAGACAAGATGACCCTAAAATTTAACTTCTTTCTTTTTTTGGACAAAATAGCCAACTGTCTTATTGATGTTCGAAATATTACTGATTGATGTTGAATTTTCTTCATGAATGGCAGATGGGGGAACTTAAGAAATTGGCGGAAGAGGGTAAAATCAAATACATTGGTTTATTAGAAGCAAGCCCAAACACAATAAGGAGGGCACATGTTGTTCATCCTATAACTGCTTTACAAATGGAGTATTCCCTTTCGACTCGTGACATTGAAGAAGAAATAATCTCGATTTGCAGGTGCTTCATTTTGTTTCCAAAATTTACTTAAATTTTATCCAAAATGTTGGAGATTCCTGCCCAATTGTTACTCTTCATTAAAATAATCCTCAAAAACACCGCTTTAACGGGAGCCTCATGCTTTGGATCCCCCTTTTTTGCTTATAGAAAGATGTTTATCATAAGAAGACACCTTACTTTCTATTTGAACTCCAAATTCTTGTAATCATTTTTTGTGATTTCTTCTTTATTGCAATTTCCATCTTAAACTTGTAGCCATTTTTATTATTTTTGATAAGACTTCCAATTTCTTTTGTTTTCTCCTTTGACCTTATTTTTGTCTAAAATGTGTGTTGGTTATCGGGAAACTTGGAATTGCAATAGTTCTATAGTCCCCCACTGCTCATGGGTTTTTTTGGTGGCAAGGCAGTTGTGGAGACCGTGCCTACAAATAGCTTCATGGTATTGAACTGGATCTTTATCTTTTATTTTCTTTCAATTTAATTAATGTCAGAAAAAAAATCACCTTTTTGAACTAATGTTCTGTTTGTTTCAACAGAAAGCAAATGTCAACAGAAAACAAACTTATTTAGGTAGAATTATCATTATTATTTTTAAAGTTTTTGAAAGGTAGAAAATGTTGGAACAATCTTCACTGTATTTAAAAGATTTTAATTCTATTGTGTACAAAACAACAATTAGAATTTAAAGAAATAAAGAAAAGGAGAGAATATGTTTGATTACAAAAATCAAACTTGAAATAAAAATAAACAAATAAAAAAACAGATTTTATTTTGTTACAAAAACAAAATAAAAATCTGATTAACTAAACAAATAAAAACAGAATAAAATTAAACAATTTACTTGGTTAATTTCTTTGAATATCTTATCTGATCAAGTCCAGTGTTTAACACTGTGTTCTTAAGACAGATTCGTCCTCTCCACGGTGCTTTCAGAATTTGGACGTCTATCTGCCAGGATGAAATGATCTTACCACAAACAATAGCAGCACTACAAATTGTTTGCCTTACGAACACACTAAGTGTTTACACTCTTTCTTTCAGAAATAAAATGCAGCAAGATGAAGAATAGAATTAGCAGAGGTGAAATACGAAATTTCTGAATGATTTACATCAAATGAGGGTGGTCCTATTTATAGATGTGAAGGTGACTCTTGGTTTTGAATTGAACAGGTATGATACCTGTTGGTTTTGAATTTGAATCTGTTTATAATTCAAACAGATAGCAAAAAACGGGAAGGGCCCTGTTTGGGTGTGCATTAATACCAAACTAGTTTATTTCGGGAAGGGCCCTGTTTGGATGAACAAAAAATCCAAACCAGTTTATTTGAATTAAATTCAAATGTTTTTGGCCCAAAAAGATTAGTATTGGGCCGAACAAGCCCAACCTCACACCACGCACCCGCGCCCAGGCCCAGCCCAACCCGCCCGACCGACGGCGGCGGTGGCGCGCGCGCGTGTGTGGTGATTTTTGGGTCCAATGGGTCTAGCCCATTTTGCCCATAACCTCTCCCTCTAAAACACTTGGGTACCCCTTGGGGCACACCCCAAGTACCAAACCCATGCCTTATAAACCCTTTCAAAACCTCCCACCAAATCAATATGGGACAAGCCTTATTCAAACCTTTAAGGAATTTCCACCAAAACTCCATTTCCATGGAGCATACTTTGGCTTCAATTTCCCATTCACTCGGTAATGGTTTTGAACAACCAAATATACCATGTGAATCACAACGCGGCATAGAACGCGTTACCACTTTGACCCGTGTAAATCGATGCACGGGGCCCACCTAAAAATTAGACCAAACTTAGGAAAAAATTCTGGTTTTACCCAGAATTTTATAACCATTTCCAACAATCCCCCACATGAATGGAATTTGATGACAACGAAAATGCAACAATATGCTGACTTAACGAAAGAGTATAAGTCGAAAATATCTTGCATCAGGATAGGTAGTTTTCGGCCTTGAACCTTCCCTAGTGATAACCTATCGGACTTACTGGCTAACCAATGGACGCGATGCCTTGAATTGTTCAGCCGTTTGTGTAAGCCAAGACAATAGATTTCACACAAAATATCTTCTAACACATCGTGGTTCTCACTGTTGTGTTCATTTTGGCTTTGAACGCTCCTGGTTTTCATGAGTGTTTCTAGAGAATGTAGCCTCTTTCATTCTCATAGAACCGGCCCCAGTTCAACACTCATATAGGTGATTCTTATTGTGAGTATCTTCTTATACTCGTCTTGATTTTATGCCTTAATCAAGATATAAGTAATCATTAAAAGCAAAGCTTATCCTTATGCCCCTGCAGACAACATATGTTGCAGATATCACTCTCACCATAGGAATGGGTAGGGAATTTGAATCCCTTGGTGATTTCTGGCGAGCCATACATAACTTAGTTGTCCCTTTGAACTTAGTTCTTGGGATCTCCAGTCATATAAGTAGGGTTACCATTATGACGACTCTTATGTAATAGGCTTTAATCCCATTCCCTTTGATGAACTATACACTAGCTCTTTTGTCAAACCTTTTGTTAACGGATCCGCAATATTCTCTTTAGATTTTATATAATCTATTGAGATTATTCCGTTTGACAACAATTGCCTAACGGTATTATGTCGACGACGAATATGTCGTGACTTACCGTTATACATATGATTCTGTGCCCTGCCTATTGCAGATTGACTACCACAATGAATGCAAATAGCTGGCACAGGTTTTGGCCACATTGGAATGTCTTCTAAGAAGTGACGAAGCCATTCTGCTTCTTCACCTGCTTTGTCTAAAGCAATGAACTCAGATTCCATTGTGGATCGTGCGATGCAAGTTTGTTTCATGGACCTTCCAAGAAACAGCAGTGCCTCCTAGAGTAAAGACATATCCACTAGTGGATTTTGAATCTTTAGTATCCGATATCCAATTGGCATCACAATAACCTTCAAGTACTGCTGGATATCGAGTAAAATTCAAACCATGATCACGGGTGAATCTTAGATATCTAAGAACCCGAATGATCGCTTTCCAATGGTCTTCTCCGGGGTTACTAGTGTACCTACTCAATTTACTGATAGCATAAGCCTATATCAGGACGAGTATAATTCATTAGGTACATTAGGCTTCCAATGATTTGGGAGTATTTTAACTGAGGACACTGCATCACCTTTATTTTTCGATAAATAAAGACTGATGTCTACAGGTGTTCTAGCTAAATTCAAATCATCCTTGATAAATTTATCAAGAATTTTCTCAATATAATGAGATTGAGATAATGCATATCCGTCAGATGTTTTAGTTATTTCATTCCTAATATAACATTCTGCGACCCCCATATCTTTCATATCAAATCTTTTGTTAAGCATTTGCTTAGTTGATTTGATCATGTTTTGACTGCTTCCAATGATAAGCATGTCATCCACATAAAGACAAACTATGACATAGCCTTGGTCAGTGTTTTTAACATAGACACATTTGTCACATTCGTTTATCTTAAACCCATTAGTAAGCATTGCATGATCAAATTTTTCATGCCATTGCTTAGGTGCTTGATTTAATCCATAAAGGGATTTTACAAGTCGACAAACTTTCTTTTCTTGCCCTGATACTACAAACCCTTCGGGTTGTTCCATATAGATCTCTTCATTTAGATCACCATTTAAGAAAGCTGTCTTAACATCCATTTGATGTATTTCTAAATTAAACAGCGCTGCTATAGCAATAAGCATGCGAATGGATGTTATTCTTGTCACAGGGGAATATGTGTCAAAATAATCCAGACCTTCCTTTTGTCTGTAACCTTTAACTACAAGTCTTGCTTTATACTTGTCAATTGAACCATCTGCTTTCATTTTTCTCTTGAATATCCATTTATATCCAAGAGGTTTAGAACCTGGTGGAAGATCCACCAATTCCCAAGTATGATTTTGCATAATGGATTCAATTTCATTATTAACAGCCTCTTTCCACAAAGGTGCTTCAGGACCTGTCATTGCTGCCTTAAAGCTTTGAGGTTCATTTTCTAACAGGTATGTCAGAAAATTTGGACCAAAGGATTTTGATGTTCTCGCTCTCTTACTTCTTCTTGGTTCACCATCAGTTAAATCCTGTTGGTTGAGACCATTACTAGTCTCGTGTTTGATTGTCATTAGTCTCTTGACTTTGTGTACAATCATAAGTTCTTTTCTGTGAACTTAATTCCTGTCCTTTCTTGTAAGGAAATACATGTTCAAAAAACACAGCATTCCTTGACTCTATAATAGTGTTCACATTTATATCAGGTATTTCTGATTTATAAGTCAGAAACCGATATGCACTACTATTCTGAGCATAACCAATAAACACACAATCTACTGTTTTTGGTCCAATCTTAGTCTTTTTAGGAACAGGAACTTCAACTTTTGCCAAACACCCCCACATCTTCAAGTATTTGTAGGAAGGTGGTCGACCTTTCCATAATTCATAAGGAATGTTTTTGGTTTTCTTGTGGGGTATTCTATTAAGAACATAATTAGCAGACAATATTGCTTCCCCCCACAAGTTCTGTGGTAAGCCTGAACTTAGTAACATGGCATTCATCATTTCTTTTAGAGTTCTATTCTTCCTTTCAGCAATTCCATTTTGCTGTGGAGAATAAGGGGCTGTAGTTTGGTGAATAATGCCATGTTGTGCACAAAATTCATTTAATGGTGCATCATATTCACCACCCCTATCACTTCTAACCATTTTAATGGTTTTACCAAGTTGATTTTCAACTTCTGTTTTGTAGAGTTTAAACATTTCTAAGGCTTCATCTTTACTTCTAAGGAAATAAACATAACAATATCTTGTGCAATCATCGATAAATGTTATGAAATACTTTTTGCCTCCTCTAGTTTGAATAAATTTTAGATCACATACATCAGTATGAATTAATTCTAGAGGTTCAGTTTTCCTTTCAACTGATTTAAATGGAGCCTTAGTTAGTTTTGCTTCTACACAAACTTCACATTTATGATTAGGATTAATTTCAAACTTTGGTATATAATCCAAACCAATTTAATCTACGCAAAGCATCATAATTTACATGACCTAATCTACCATGCCATAAATTCGACTCAAGAATATAAGCAAAAGATGTGTTATTATTCATAGCAACTTTTGGTACAACTGTCATTACATTAAGTTTAAAGAGACCATCGCTCATGTATCTCTTACCAACATACATACCACTCTTTGTTAATACAAACTTATCAGACTCAAAAACAAGCCTAAAACCATTTTTACTTAACAAAGAACCTGAAACTAAATTCTTCCGGATGTCAGGTACATGCAGTACGTTGTTGAGGGTTAGTTCTTTTCCTGATGTCATCTTCAAGATCACTTTCCCTTGTCCAGCCACAGTAGAAGTAGAAGAATTTCCCATAAAAAGTTGCTCACCATTTGCAGCCTCATTGTAGGTAGTGAACATCTTCTTGTCCGCACATATGTGACGAGTTGCTCCAGTGTCAACCCACCACTCTTTGGGATTTCCAACCAAATTAGCCTCAGACACTACAGCAGAGAGGTTGATGTCATTCACTCCGTCAGAGATGTAATCCAATTCTGTTACATTGGCCTGATTAGTGGTCTTCTTGCTTGTACTTTCATGATCCTTCTTAGGGCGGCGGCAGTCAGAAGCTCGATGTCCAGTCTTGCCACAGTTATAGCATTTTCCTTTGAACTTCTTATTGCCATTATTGTTGCCTTGTTTAGGACCATCTCCAGTAAACTTTCTCTTTTTGTTATGTGGTTTTTGAACTTGTTCAACCACATTAGCCTTGGACTCAATGGGATTTTTTCCATTCCTCTTTTCAGCCTTTCGGTTATCTTCCTCAATTCTTAATCTTACAATTAACTCATCCATGGTCATCTCTTTGCGTTTATGTTTTAAATAATTTTTGAAATCTTTCCAAGCCGGTGGTAACTTTTCCACCAAAGCAGCGACTTGGAAAGATTCGCTAAGAGACATACCTTCTGAATGAATATCATGCAAAATTATCTGAAAACTTTGAACTTGAGATATTACCGTTTGGGAGTCGACCATAACAAAATCCAGAAATTTACCGACGACAAATTTCTTCGTGCCGGCATCTTCTGTCTTGTATTTCTTCTCCAAAGAATCCCACAATTCTTTTGCTGACTTCAGAGGACTGTATACATTATACAGCATGTTGTCATGGCCATTGAGGATGTAGTTTCTGCACAGGAAATCTGAATGTTTCCAAGCATCTACAGCGGCAACAACTTGCCGATCACTTTCACCCTCTTTAAGTGCTGGAGCCTCTTCATGGAGAAACCGGGCCAAATTAAGAGTTGTAAGATAGAACAGCATCTTCTGCTGCCATCTCTTAAACTCGGTACCGTTAAATTTTTCCGGTTTTTCTCCATGATTGATTGGTACATGAACATGGTTCTGAATAGGGACCGATGTTGGTGTAACAACAGGAGTACCACTGCCAGATGCAGTTTCAGTTGTAGTAGCCATAATCTCTTATTACAAAAATCAGAAAAAATTAAAACACAAATTAATTTTCTAGTTACTAAAACCAGAAAATAAAATATAACACAAAATAATTTTATTTTCCTTGTTACTAAACAGGAAAAATAAAATACCAAAATAATTTTCTGTAATACCAAATAATATTCTGAAATTGTTAATGACACCAGTATCGTACTACTAGTTGTCAAAGAAAAGAGACAGTATATAACTACTATCTGTCAAATAGCATAAATCACTATTTGTTTTTCCAACCAGAATATTACTTTGAAAAACAGAAAATTAAATACAATGAAGATACCAAAAAGGTTTCTGTCTTAAGATTGTTGGAACAATCTTCACTGTATTTAAAAGATTTTAATTCTATTGTGTACAAAACAACAATTAGAATTTAAAGAAATAAAGAAAAGGAGAGAATATGTTTGATTACAAAAATCAAACTCAAAATAAAAATAAACAAATAAAAAAACAGATTTTATTTTGTTACAAAAACAAAATAAAAATCTGATTAACTAAACAAATAAAAACAGAATAAAATTAAACAACTTACTTGGTTAATTTCTTTGAATATCTTATCTGATCAAGTCTAGTGTTTAACACTGTGTCCTTAAGACAGATTCGTCCTCTCCATGGTGCTTTCAGAATTTGGACGTCTATCTCCCAGGATGAAATGATCTTACCACAAACAATAGCAGCACTACAAATTGTTTGCCTTACGAACACACTAAGTGTTTACACTCTTTCTTTTAGAAATAAAATGCAGCAAGATGAAGAATAGAATTAGCAGAGGTGAAATACGAAATTTCTGAATGATTTACATCAAATGAGGGTGGTCCTATTTATAGATGTGAAGGTGACTCTTGGTTTTGAATTGAACAGGTATGATACCTGTTGGTTTTGAATTTGAATCTGTTTATAATTCAAACAGATAGCAAAAAACGGGAAGGGCCCTGTTTGGGTGTGCATTAATACCAAACTAGTTTATTTCGGGAAGGGCCCTGTTTGGATGAACATTAAATCCAAACCAGTTTAATCGCGCCCAGGCCCAGCCCAGCCCAGCCCGCCCGACCGACGGCGGTGGCGCGCGCGCGCGTGTGTGGTGATTTTTGGGTCCAATGGGTCTAGCCCATTTTGCCCATAACCTCTCCCTCTAAAACACTTGGGTACCACTTGGGGCACACCCCAAGTACCAAACCCATGCCTTATAAACCCTTTCAAAACCTCCCACCAAATCAATGTGGGACAAGCCTTATTCAAACCTTTAAGGAATTTCCACCAAAACTCCATTTCCATGGAGCATACTTTGGCTTCAATTTCCCATTCACTCGGTAATGGTTTTGAACAACCAAATATACCACGTGAATCAGAACACGGCATAGAACGCGTTACCACTTTGACCCGTGTAAATCGATGCACGGGGCCCACCTAAAAATTAGACCAAACTTAGGAAAAAATTCTGGTTTTACCCAGAATTTTATAACCATTTCCAACAGAAAACGTTTTCCAAACTAAGGTCTTAGTAACACCACCGCAGTACCACCTCCCCCTCCACCTCCACCTCCACTGCCCTGCCACAACCACCAATGCCATCACTAATACAGCAACTAGTAGTACATTAGTTTCAAAGTCACAACCAAATACAGGAAAATATTTTTTACTGAAACAAATGGAGTGCAAATTCATTCAGATATTTCCTCGTTTTGGTTAGTCAAACAATAATATGAATGAATGACTAACTTAATCTTTCTATCAGCTATCACATCCTAGGTTTACAAGGCAGAATTTAGAGCACAACAAGATCTTTTATCTTCGAATAAAAGACTTGGCTAAGAAGCATAGTTGCACCCCTGTTCAACTCGCACTTGCATGGATTCTTTATCAAAGGGATGATATGGTACCTATACCTGGTGAGTGGCTCGTCAAAATTTTGATTTCTTGGTAATGAAGTAAATGTGAAAGGCTATGTCAAAATTGCTACAAGTTTGATAAGTAGGAGATTGTGGTCTTTCTTACAATTCAACGTAAACCTTGCCAAAATATGATTTTTTGGCTTTTGAATTAAATTAAACATAATTTCTATTGAATGATTACTTTTGATTAGTTTTTTTGAAAATTCGTGATTTTTTATTATTATTATATTTGGATGTATAAAATGTTTTAATAATTTGTGTGGTGGATGTTCATGCAATCAAGGCAAAGTTAATCAATTTAAGAATTCTAGGAAGTTAAAACAAAACCAGCTCAAAGAACCATGGGATCTCTTCTTGTATTGAGTTCTTGAAATCAAACAACTATATATGAAGGGAAAACGGTAGATTGAAAGATTAAATTAACGTTATTGTTGGAATGTTTATTGTTAAATTTTAGAAATCTGGTTTGATTTTTGTTCTACAAGTTTTCTGTAACTTGTAGCAAAACAATGTAATGAGGAAGGAAAGTAAACAAAAGGATGAGAGAGAGAGACAGAGAGAGAGACAGAGAGAGAGAGAGAGAGAGAATCCTTATTGATTTTTTGTATTTATTTTCACCACACTAGTTTTCAGTATTTGCCCAAAAACAGGTTTTGAAAACAAACCCAAAACTTTCCAAATGTGCTTCTAAATATTGTATTTCAAATGGTTAAATTAATATTTGACCTCTGATTGTGCATTTGCAGGAACAACTAAGATTAAAAACCTTGATGAGAACATTGGTGCCGTGAGAGTGAAGCTTACAAACGATGATTTAAAAGAGATTTTTGATGCAGTGCCCGATCTTTGAGGTAGTAGGGCCTAGAATGTTTGAAAGTTTTCATCACACCACGTATCAGTTTGTAGACACACCACTGCCAAAGAATTCCAAGCGATCATCTTAGATTTTTCAATTTTGTATTTCGTCTTTACAGCTTGTTGTGGCTTTGTTATGTTGTCTTAATAAGATTGTGATGTTAGTGTATCTTTTTTGCTAAGCATTTTCATAATGTGAGGTGAATGAGATGTGAATACCAAGTTTTATACCCAAAATGTAGCCCCACTATTGAGAAAAAAAAATAGGGGAGAGAGAGAGAGAGAGAGAGAGAGCCCTTTATTTTGTGTGGCACATGGTAGGATGTCAGTAGGTTAATTACTATAGCAAGTCGATGACATTCTATTGACTCAAACTTGAAACTTCACCTCACTGACAAGTGGCCCCTCATTACCACTTGAGCTACAACCCAAGTCCATCAAACATCATAGGGAGATTGTATCAAAGGCAAATCTTAAGGGCTATCAATGTAATTTATCTATTAAAAAAAAAAGAAGTAAAAAGAAATTTGTGTTTTGTTACTGCATTGGTGGTAGTGGAAGAGAGGGCTTTCATTTGTGGTGTTGGCGAGGACCATGGCGGTCTTATTGGTGGTGGTGGTGGTGGGATTTTGGGCCAATATTTCCCTAGTCTACAAAAATGTCAAGTTTTAACCCTTGAACCAGTGACTCTCCTTATAGCATTTCTTATTAACCACCCAATTCTCTGCAACATGCTTTGTTTGCCTTTGTGCTCCTCGACCTCATGAAAGAACTTAACAATATATATATATTGACAATAGAATGGATATCCATAACAATATATATCATCACAATTAAAAAGTAATAGCCAATAGTAGCAGTAATATAACCACACAATAGGTTTTAATACATAAATAATAAAAAGAAATGTCATTGGAAATCCAAATACAACAAACATGACAAGCACACCAACATGACAACAAATAAAAGAAAAGAAAAAAGAAGAACTCCAAGTCTCCAACAGCACAACTGGCACACAAGCATCACCAACAACTTTCATTTGTTTCCTCCAACTTTTATTCCTGTTAAATAAATAAAATGAAAAAAAAGAAAAGAAAAGAAAACTAAGATGTAAGAAATGTGTTAAACAATTAAAAATGAAAAACAAAATTCTTAAAGATGTATGTAAAAAACGAAATCAACTATCACACAAGTGACACACGTGAGGTGGGTCAGTCCAAGACTCTATGATTTGTCATCTGAAAAAGAGACCTTTTTGAGAATGATGGTGGAAACAAGAGGAATCTCAACAACTTGGAACCTGATTTTTAGGAGATCTTTATTTGCTTGGGAGGAGGAAGAACTGGAAAGACTCATTACCATGTTGAACTCTTACTTACCTTTCTTTTCAATTAAAGAGGATTGCTTATTTTGGAAGGCTTCCCCATCATGTCAGTTTTCTGTGTCTACAATTTATAATAGGAATGCTTCTAGAAATAGCATTGGGGTCACTAAACTGCTTTGGAACAATATTACACCACCAAAAGTGCAATTCGTTGGTTGGCTTGGAAATGGAGAGTTAAAATAGCTGTCTATCTCCAAAGATTAGGGGTAATTGGCCAGAATGTGAGTACTGAATGCATTTTCTTTAAGGTTGAAGTTGATTCTGTGAATCATGTGTTGATGTGGTGTCCCATTATTTGGAGGCTTTGGTCGAATCTTATGAATTGGTGGGGTTTAACTTGGGTAATGCCTGATAAGGTGGTTGGTTACTTGAGTAGTGGAGGGGTTTTAAATGGAAGAAGTTAGAAAATAAAATTTGGAATGTCATACCACTAGCAGTAATATGGTCCATTTGGAAACTTAGCAATGAGTGCATCTTTAATGGGAAGCAGATTTAGATGGAGGAGATTTGTGAGTTGATAAAAGTAAGAATTGCTCTATGGGTCAAATCTCACTATGAGGACTATGAGAATATATTAGGGATTTTATGTATGTGTGGCAGTATATATATTTTGTATATGGTAATAAGTTGCATTTCTTTTTTCGTTTTAGGGTTAGATTGTTATATAAACCAATGTATTCTTGTATTATGATTACATTTGAATATACAGATTATTTAGAAATCTTACATGGTATCAGAGCCGTGTGTGAAATCCTAGCGCCATCATTGTTGACTTCGATTCTAGCCTCTTCGATTGACGTTCTCTTCTGATTCTCTCTATGTTCTTAGAAGTCGTGATTGTATCGGAATCACAGTTCGCGACTCACCCATCTAGTTCGCAATAAGCACCTCTGTGTTTGACTCGCCTCGCGTGATTAAAATTTTTAATCTCCTGTCTCGCGAGTTTCAGCCCTTCTTTCTTTGTGCATCAACAACCTGGTCTTCTAAGTAATTGCTGAAGTTGTTGATTCGAGCTGCCTCTTTCGGGACTCGTGATCCTCGTCTCCATCTGAACACGTGATCGCGAGTCTCGAGTAATCCATCTGGGTTCGTGATTCTCTCTTCCTTACTGGTTTTGTCATCGGGTTTGAGGAGCTTGGTTCATCGGGTGACCTAATCGTCTGGTTTGTGGAGTTTGGTTTTCTCGCACTGAGTATTGATCAAGAGTACCACTGCTGTTCTCCCACTCAGTAGTCTAATATTGTGGTTATTTTGTTTTCACCCACCAGTTCTCAATTTATTACACTTGAACCCCCTGGTTGGCTATTTTGTTATCTTTTGGGTTTACTACAATCTCTCAAATTTCTGGCTATTCAACCTCTCAGATTTCTGGCTATTACGATGTATCTGGCTTTTGATGAGTGTGCCTTTTGCCATCAGAGAGGCCATTGGAAGTATCACTGTCCTAAGAAGGGATGTGTGTCTGGCTTGTATTCTCAACAGTCTCAGACCCAATTTTGCCCTTCTTCTCCGAGTAATTTTCAGGATTCTGCCGGTTCTACTGCATCTGCTCCAACTTCTAATCCTGACTTGGCTTTCTTGAGTGCTCAGATTAGTGAGCTTCAGCATACACTATTTACCTCCCAGCCATCTCCATTTGGCTCCGCTCTCAGAACTAGAGCCGACGTCATCATCTCCGCTCTCAAACGATCTAGAGTGCTGACTCCCTGCCTCCTCCGAGCCGCTGGTCTCAGCATCATCGTCGCGTAAGATGGGCTCGGGAGGATTGCTCCGGTCTCGAGTGCCCCTATCTCTGCCTCGCCTCCCTGTTGTTGGAGGAGGTATTGCCGCTGTTGAAGCAGTCGGTATAGCTAGGATCTGAAAAGGACAGTTGTCATGAATCAGTTTCAGTATGTGTATCAGATACAAGTGTGGTATACAGAAGTCAGATATAATGCGTAAGTGCAGTGTGTGAATGTAGTGCATCAGTGCAGTTTGGAACAGTCTACGGTTGAAATGCTAGTGCATCAGTGGAAATTTGATAGCATAAAGTGTAAACTGAAGAAATTACCAGGATGCCGTGGAGACCAAGCAACGTCTCCCTCCTCTATATTATACCCATCAAGGAGGCTATTAGCTCAAGAGTGCTCCTCATGTACTCAATGGATGCCTGCAAATGCATTTGGAATATCAGTGTTCGCAATGAATATATCTGAAATAAAATATGGGGTGCAAATAGTAAAGAGTGGTCCATACCTTAGTTGGGCCTCGAACCCCGACAAGCTCGTACCTAGCCGCTGCAGGCTCAATCAGGACCTGGTAAGCATCCATGTTGTGCCACCAGCATGTCAGTGTAGTGGAAAGCTCTGGCCAACCAGCGCTTTGCCTCGCCCGGGAAGCCCCTCTAGTAGGGGCCCTGGTCACCTTAGTTACTCTGGTCACTTTAGAAACCTCTCTCGCAGTAGGGGCTCTCACTCCCTCACCTCCATGAGCACTGGTCAAAGGTGGCATGAGGTGTGTCTGAATGAAGGTCTCATAGTCACCCTCTGCTCAGAAGTAGTCAACATCCAAGCCCACCATAAACTGAGTGACCTTATCAATAGATAGGCTGTCTGCTGATCGCATGGACTCTGGCTGCGCTATTGGAATGATCATGTCAAATAGGCCAACAGTCTGGTGCACAAACCGCTCACTCAGGAACCAGGCCTAGTAGATTAGGCCCTTGAGTAGAATGCGAAAGCGAGAAATGGCCCAGGCCCGGGCGTATTGGTCCCGAATCCTGGCCGGCATCATGGCCGATGGTTGCCACATGATCTACAAATAAAGGTTGTACAGATTATTAGTTGTTGTCAGTTGCTAAATGTGAATAAGAATAGTTGTAAAGCAAAATGACTGCGTTTCAGGTTACCTCATGAGCAACCACAGTGTTGAAGTAATGGTGGAAGAACGAGAAGGTCTCGTGAGTCCTACACTGGTGTCGGCCGTCATATCTCCGTAAATAAGGGACTGCCAGTGGGAGCTTCTCTATGGGCTTTGGAGTCAGAATTGGAAAATCAGCATACACCCACAGCTGCGGAGAAAATGCAGTGATATGTGTCAATACAGTATGAACATATATAGAAAGTGCAAAGCAGAAAGCTGCAATGTATGAACAGATACAGAAAGTGCAAAGTAGAAAGCACAATGTATGAACAGATGTAGAAAGTGCAAAGCAGAAAACACAGGTGTTGAACAGATGTAAAGCAGAAAATGTAAAGCAGAAAATGTAAAATGCAAAGAGGGAACTGAGATGCATACCTCCCAGGCTCTCCAGTAGCCTCTGATCAAGTCTCCTCTCAAACGGGAGGTCGAACTCATATATCTATATAGGGTGGCAAGGCCGGCTCTGCCCCAATCATAGAAGCGCACTCGGGGAAAAGTCACCAGAACGCTCAGCAGATACAAGCCCACAGTGTTCTACCTATTTGAAAACAAGGTGGTACCGAAGACGAACATCAGAAAGCCTCTAACGTACTGCTCTATCTCCTCTACTGTCTTGGGCTCGCACCCTCTAAACTGCTCGGTGAACCAGGTATATCTAACCATGTCTGTTCGGTATATGGGTGGACGCGCTCCCAGCAGTTCAACCCAGGCTGCCTCCTACTCTCCAATGTCAGTATCGAATGGGATCGGATCACCCCTTACGTCTAAGTTGGTGATCATGGCGAAGTCATAGGGAGTCATCGTCATCTCCCTGGTAGAAAAATGGAAAGAGTTCGTGGTATCCCACTACTTCTCCACAAGTGCGCCTAGGAGAGGACAACTCGTGATAACTCACGTCAGGCCGAAGCAGAATAGGCCGAAGCCAGTCTCGTCTAAGATGTCGCGAACTCTTGCGGAGAGCTCATCGTACAAGTCTCGTGCGGTCGTGGCTCCGTACCCTCTAAAGACACGAGACTCACCCTATGGCGAAGAACAAATGAATCAAATCAGACAGTGATGAAAGTACAATCAGAAGATGTAGTGCAAGAAATGCAAATAAAGACAAGCAAGGATGCATGAAAACAGGGCTCATACCTCAACTGTGATGGATGAAAGATGAGAAGTCGGCTCCTTTAGCAGAAAGTCCTCCAGTACGCCGAGAAGGAAGTCGCTAAAGCGCCTGATGCCTCCGGCTGGTGGGATATGTGTGTGAGAATGATACCTCTCCGGATCAAATGGTCGTACTCTCACTGGTAGTGGTTCTGGTTTTGGCTCTGGCTTATCTACTTTGAGAATAGGTGAAAATGCAAGGGGAACCTCTGGAGGGGGCCCGTCGTGTGGTGAACTATCTGCCATCTGGAAAATGGGTGAAAAGTGGGTGGAAAATGAAAAAAAAAATGAAGAAAAGATGGTAAACTTAGAAAAAGTCAACCTTAGGAGAGAAAATGAAAGAAAAAGTCAAAGTCAAGAAAAATGCACGGAACTCGAGAGAAACTTGATGGGAACAAGCCTAGAAGAGTGAATGAGGAAAAGTGTGTCGAAATCAAATTCCAAACGGTTCAAAGTGAAGAGGATCAAGAGGGTTTAGTGAATAAAGTTTGCATGGGGCGTTGGAAAATGCGTAAAAAGTGCAAATCTAGAGAGAATGAGCACCTAGAGAGAGGGGGAGAGGATTTTCGGATGTGTAAGTGTGAGGAAATGAAGTGCCATCACTTATATTTATAGACCCGAGCCGAAATGTCCAAAAAACCCCCGAGCTACCATCGTTGGCCGGCAGGTGGCCGGCAAGGCTCATCCGTGGCCGGCAATGTTCTTCCATGGTCGGCAGGTGGCCGGTCAATGGCCGGTGGCCTCCTTTTGTGTTTTGATGCTGTTTTGTGTCTTTGTTTCCCAAGAGTTGCTAGGAAGGTTCACTGTTGGGTCCAAATTGCTTCTACGGAAGCTCAAAACTATGTTTTGGCGCACGATGTTCGTCGCTTGTCAACATGAACGAGGTGTATCCTTTTTAAACATATTGTAACTCTTCCGAGAGGTAAATCGGAAGTTGCGACTGAATTCTTTTTTCTTTTTTTTTTTTGTTAAATTACACTTTTGTTCCTTGCATAGAATATGCATTTCACTTTTTTCCATGCATAGAATGTGCATTTGACTTTATTGTATAGAATATGCATTTCATGTTGTTGCTTAGAATATGCATTTCACTTCACATATATATTGCACACATGTCTTGCATCAGTTATGAGTCACACATAGAATATGCATCTCATTTAATGCATAGAACATGCCTTCACTTAACTTCATATTTCGGTTATTATCTTGCATAGAACATGCATTGTCACCGTATCACCTACTAACCGGCAAACGATATTGTACGTACGGTTTATTCAGAGGAGTCCCGGATAAATTCATTTGTGTCTCGATTGGAGAACTCGCACTTGTTCACTTTGTGCATCTATCGCAGTTGTTCACTTTATGTATCTATCGCACTTGTTTATCTTCGTGCATCTATCGTACACCACTCACTTGTTTCTCGAGACGCATGAAACGCGAGCCCGAGCGGTTTTCTTGTTATCTCAAGACGCGTGATGCGTGACCCTGGGTGGGTTTCATCTCGGGACATGTGAAACGCGAGCCCGAGCAGTTTTTCTTGTTATCTAAGGACACGTGATACGCGGCCCTAGGCGGGTTTCATCTCGGGACGCGCGAAGCACGAGCCCGAGCGGTTTCTTGTTATCTCAAGACGCGTGACGCTCATCCCTAGGCGGGTTTCATCTTGGGACACGTGAAATGTGAGCCCGAGCGGTTGTTCTTTCAACTCGGGATGCGAGAAATGCGAGCCCAAACAGTTTCTTTTCTTGTTTCTCGAGGTGTGTGAAACACGACCTTGAGCAGTTGTCAATTATTCAGGGATACATGAAACGTAACCCTAAGCAGTGTTTTGTTTCCTCGTCTTGTGTTTTAGCATGGTTAAATGTGTGCTTATCTTCGTTTTGCATGAAACCTGTGTTGGTTAGTTTCAAACTATTTATTTATATGTTGTTATCTTGCTTATCGCATTTGTTATTGCTTATTGTATCGTATCGCATGATCATGATTTTTCAAAATAGTCGGCTTCGCGAAGCGTGTGAGTCTCGCTTTCAAAGTTGCATTGTGCATATCATTTGCATTTTGCCCCAGAACTACGCTAGTTTGATTCCTTGCAAAGGGATACGTAGGCAGTGTGCAGGCGCAACCATTTATTTCTATCTTGATTATTTGTCCAAGTCTTACGGCCTTGTCAAAATGGGTCGTCTCTGGGCTTTGACATTCATTCACGTCATTTCATGACTCTAAGTTCTGTCAAAGAGGGGTAACTGTAGACACCCCTTTTTTGACAGCCCTTACGACTTGGACGTCCTCGCATGCACACCTGATGATGAGTTTATATGCTCGCCAAGTGCTCGAAGTCCTCAGCAGAATGCCACAGTTTTGAGCCTTTCAAACCCCATACCTTTGTTGTCCTAGTTTTGGACCAGGCCTAGCTTTTCCAACTTGCAGCCTACAGCCTTTCAAACCTCACTTATCCTGAAGTATCTCAAGTGAATGAACTTCTCAATTGCATCAAAGAAGATTTCTTTGAAAGGGTAGAACCTACTTTTTTCAAGATCTAACTCTCTCAACAATCTTAATTTTTTGTATAGAAATTATATATCTCCTATTTTGGCGGATTCATTTTCCGAGTTGAAGAACAAAAGGGTTCATAAACGCAAATTTGATGAATGATCAAAGGAATCAAACATTTGTAATCCACAGGTACGAGAAGAAGATCATGCACTTGGCAACTTCTAATTCTCCTCCAGTTTCTTTTAGCTACTTGAATCAAATTTTTGTCAATCAGCTCATGTAAATATTCCGCAGTTGTATCCTCTAAAGCTTCTCTACCTGCTTGTTGTATGAAAACTTCTACCGACCAAAATCGTTCTCTTTTAGTGTTCAGTATTTTTTAAAAAATAAGTTTTGAAAACAAAACCAAAAATTCCCAATGTGCTCCTAAATGTTGTATTCTGGATGGTTTAGTTGTGTTTAACCTCGCATTGTACATTTGCAGGAACAACTAGGATTAAAAACCTTGATGAGAATATTGGTGCCTTGAGAGTGAAGCTCACAGAAGATGATTTAAAAGAGATATTTGATGCAGTGCCCATCCTCGAGATCGTGGGGCCTAGAATATATGAAAGTTTGCTTGTGTCACATATATTTTTGCAGACACACCGCTGCCAAAGAATTCCAAATGATTGGATTTATATTTTTTTGTGATAATGTTAATAGTGTTTTTGATCAATTTTGTATTTACTCTTGTTGCTTGTTGTGGCATTGGTGTGTTGTCTTAATAACATCATGGGCACAGCGGCTAAAACCCGCGCATGTTTCGATGTGTTTCGATGGTGTCAAGTTTGGGATATTCGAGTTCTCCAAATTTTCACAGATTGCTTATGGTTGGTCGAACAGCTTTGTGGTACATCATCATGAGATTGGGCCTTACAACCGCTAATTTTGGAGATTTGATCTTTACTTATTGCTGTCCAAATTATGTAATTAAAGAAAAAAAATAAATTCATATTTAATAAAATAAATTCCATAACATAAACATGATAAACAGAAATACATATGAAATAGAAAATTGGTAAAGAAAGCAAACCGAAACCTGTGTGATACCACAATGTCCTTAAAATAGATTAACCGCCTCACTGTGGATGCTGGAGATACATCGACTTCTGTCTCCTAGGATACGATAGTTTAGAACAACTAACGCAGAAGTACCTTCTGTTAGCTTTAGTGAACCAATAATGGCAGTACTCTCTCACAGGAAGAAAATTATAGGAGAAGACTGACTTGACTATAATTTGAGAGCAAAATTTTTGTGTTGAACCCAAGGGAGATGGGCCTCCTTTTATACACAATGGAGGAGAGAGGAGTAACCTTCCAGCCATGAAGGTTGGCAACCAATGTGCACTACTCCTAGAAAACTGCTGAAGTAATGCACACAATTGATGGGGATTCAATGTGTACTATACACCTGTGTGTATATACATATCTGCAGCAGACTTGGCCCAAAAAGATTAGGTTGGTGGACCACCAATCCGGCCCAGCCCAAGCCTAATTCATTCTAGCAAACCTCAAACCTCAAACCTCAAGCCCCAAGCCCAAGCCGCATGTGCGCGCTCGCATGTGTGGCAATTTTTCCATAACCAACTTGGACCATAGCCTTGGCCCAAGCCCATCCTTGAAGCATACCTCCAAGCCATCCCCGCTCTACTGAATATGCACAACATGATAAAGATCTAGAACAGAAAGGCCAGAAAAAATTTATTCAATAAAAAAACAGAACCGAACACAAAGTGGAAAGCAAACAAATCTGAAATAATTAATTCATTATTAAATAAATTACATTGCAACAGTAGCCTATATGCTACAGGTAGCCTAGAACAAACAAAACAATAGTATGCATATATATTAATCTAATATTCTAATCATGACTAGCAGAGAAGTTCTTGACATATTATGACATGGAAACCAAAACAAAACCTAGGCAGCATGTAACCAAAATTTTCCACTAAAGTACATAAACAAATCTAATTATCAAGTGCTATTAACAGTGACCAATTGTCCTTTGATGAACAAATAAAAATAGTGTACAAATCTAGGGAAACCAAACCAATTAATCTTATAAATGAATTTGAGTTATTCTAAATTACTAGATGAATCTATTTGTTCAATTTCATGGAAAATTATATGTAGTATGTTTTAAGATTGTTGTCCAAATTGTGTAATTAAACAAAACAAATAAATTCATATTCAATAAAATAAATTCCAGAACATAAACATGATAAACGGAAATATATATGAAATAGAAAACTGGTAAAGAAAGCAAACTGAAGCCTGCGTGATACAACAGTGTCTTTAAAATAGATTAGCCGCCTCACCGTGGGTGCTAGAGGTACGTTGACTTCTGTCTCCCAGGATACGATGGTTTAGACCGGCTAATGCAGAAGCACCTTTTGTTAGCTTTGGCGAATCGACAATGGCAGCACTTTCTCCCACAAGAAGAAAATTATAGGAGGAGACTGATTTGACTATAATCTGAGAGCAAAATTTCTGTGTTGAACCCAAGGGAGATGGGCCTCCTTATATACACAATGGGGGAGAGAGGAGTAACCTTCCAGCCATGAAGGCTGGCAACCAATGCCCATTACTCCTGCAAAACTGCTAGAGTAATGCACACAATTGATGGGGATTCAATGTATACTATACACCTGTGTGTATATATACAGGTCTGCAGCAGATGCCTAAACCTAACTCATTCTAGCAAACCTCAAACCTGAAGCCCAAGATCCAAGATACAC